>JAVKPL010006514.1:0-26861 GCA_032173675.1 Gastrolobium villosum | reverse complement strand
TGAAGGGTCAATGTCTTCTCCTTCACATAGAAGCACACCATGGATTGGTTCGAAGCTATTCAACAACATATGCACCCCAGAGACACGAGGAACAATAACAGGTACTGCACCATAGCTTACTATAAGATCAAGGTGATATTCCCCTGTAACAAGTTAATTGGTTAAGTGGATTATAATGAAGCATGACATGATTGGAAATAATTATGTTACATTAAGCATTAATAATTGATGGAACAAAAAACTTACCAACGAAATCAACGAACTTGTTCTTACGAACGGTTCGTCTAGAAACGATTAGAACACGAGGAAGAATGACTGAGATATTGGAAGACATGATGATTATTGATTAATGTGTTTGCTTTCTCAAAATTTAATGATTTTGACTAAAGAAATTTAAAGCTTGTGTATATTCCCGTGGATTCCTTTGCTTATATTTATAGGGGTGAAAATAATTTTGACTTTAGAATTATTAGTTTCAAATATATTAAAATTTGAAACAACTTTATCATACGAGTCTACGAGTCACGTGCAATGAATGGGTTCAAGTTCAACGTGCTATGAGCTAATTTAATTTAATTTAGTCAGACTACATAAGTTTCACGAGTCCGTGTTTTCTTTGTTTAGTACAAGAGTTCTGCTTTGTAATTTTAAAATAGGTTCGCTTTTTTCTGCAGTGAAATCATCATAATTTATAATTTTAATTTATCTCAGGGTTATAATAGTCTTTATATTTATAAATTTTTAAAATTTCAATACCAAAATGACGTCATTTTGTGAAAAAATGCAGATAACTTATATGCAGTAATTTTTTTAAGGGTTTTATTAGTCTCATTTAACATAAGAGAGTTATCTGATGTTGTAGAGAGAAAATAGGTGGGTCTCATCATTACAAAAAAAAAGAAAAAAAGAAAAAAGGTGGGATACAGAAATCGAAATGAGATAACATGAGAGAAGATATCTTATGTAAAAGCAGAGTAATATTTCTCTTTTTTAATTATTATTTAATAAAATATAATAAATTAAAGGAATACGTTATTCTACTTTTATCATTTTTTTTATTGAAATTCTGATTTAATAATGTTGAGGAATCGTAAGTATGAGCGGAATAACTTCTTTCTAAGTTAAAAATGTAAATATACTTAGTATTTAAGAGGAAAAAAAAAAGCATTTACCAAAAAAAAAAAGGCATAAAAAGTATTTAATAATTTTTTTTTTAATTTGGAGGATTTATAATTAAGATAGGTACGTGAAACGCGGGTCAGAGGCTCAGAATAGGAAATTTGGATATACGCAAAGAATGGGGGAGAAAATGCGGGTTTCATTTGGTGGAGCACTCATCTTAGTTATAGGAAGAATTGGGGCAGAGAAAAGTTTTTTGTTTTTTTCTTAATTAAGAAAATGTTTGATTTTTTTATATTGGGATTTGAGTACAGTTAATGTTTCCAGGAAGTGCCAAAAGACCAACAAGGTTGACCATTTATCTGTTCCCATATTAGAATTACAATTCGAAATATATCTCTTGGCTCTTGCTACGTCACTGTCTACGGCTCTACGCAATAACTTGATCCAATCTCGGTTTTATAATTTTCGAAGCAAAATTAAAATCTTATGTTATAGAGATAAAAAGTACGTGGGACCCATGTATTAGAAAAAATTATATGAAGAACCCATGTCAGCATGGAAATTGAAGGGTGTGTAGGAAAATTTGAATTCTCATGTTGAATGAAAATTATAAAATCCATAATTTATATATTTAAATGATGGAAATAAATTATCTGGTATGTGATATGTATATATATAGTCATATTATATGAGAGAAATTCTACCGTTTATGAAAAAATCAATTGCATGTGAACTGTGATGTTGTGTGGCAAATTATGGTAACTTTTGGCTAATCATCCTCATGCACCGGCCAAAACTAAAAAAGATTGATTAGAGAAAAGAAAGCCATTGACTACATTAATAGTACACAGAATAATAAAATTTTTTTAATACAAGAATAATAATTTATTTGATCATTGAATTGTACGTACCCACGTTTAAAATATTTCCGAGCACTCAATTTATGTTTCTTAATTGTCATATTTATATTCAGATTATGTATGTCATAATAAAAACTAAAAAATGGTTATTTTAAAAATGTGGTGACGGATAAGATTTGATCGAGTTTATTTAGTTAGGATAGGATGAGAGAAAATTTTATTAATCGAAATCAACCAATTCAAATCATAGCGGGATTGGTTCAGTCTAATGATTTTGTTGATCTTTTTAAAAATATTGTTGAAACAACGTGGTTTTATATTTAAATATTTTTTTAAAATAATTACAATCACATTGTTTTTGTATTAAGGTTATAAGGTCAATTCAAGTTTGATGAGCTGAAGAAATAAATATCCAGTAGTCCAAACCATCGTTTATTTGAGTTAATTCATGCTGAATTAAAAGTAACTTTATAGGGTTTGTTTTTTCTCAAATAAATTATCTGCACTAAGCCCAATACAACGTCATTTTAGGGCGAAAATTATGGTATTTTTGTAATTTTGATTTATTTTATGGTTATTATAGTTTTTATAATTATAATTTTTTAATATTTCAATCCCAAAATAACGTCATTTTGGAAATAAATGCAAATCACTTCTCTATATTAACTGCAGAAATATCTTTCTGCTATTAAAATTGGCCTTGAGAAAAAAAACCTATTATAAATTTCAAAATGGAGTTTTGGAAATTATTATTAATAAAATAGAGCACTATAATAAATCTTCCACCATGTAGATTATGTGGAATTAATGACGAAGGTACTACTCATGACTTTAACCTTAATATATCTAGAATTAAGTATCTGGCAGGGATATATATCCTCTTTCCATCTCAATCTCCTCAGTTGTATTTTAAAGATCTAAATTCCTTTTGTAATTGAGTTTAAAAAAAACTTTTATTCCAATTATAAAAAAAAAGGGTGATAAAACAAGGTATCATAAAATAATAAAAAAGGAAGGGTTGAACAAAACTCCCAAATAATGGTATGGAGATATGCATGGGTTCATTTAGGACGGTGGTACACAGGGAAGGTTGAAAGCAGAGAGGTAGTGGGGCAGTGTGCATGAACCAGTGCTGAGAAAATTGCAGAAACAGCTGTGATTACTAGATTCCGGGAAAAGGCAAATTATGTTAAAAGTAGCTAATAACACTAAAACTAACACTGCATGCATGCATTCCTAGACAGAAATGAGTAATGATTTGAGAAAGGCATTATTTGGGATGGAGTTACTCAGGGGAGGTTTTAACTTTGAAGGGGCAATGCTGTTTTTAGTGATTCAGACACAGTTGACAATATATATTTATTTATTTATTTGATATGAATCCGGAAAGACTAATCCCCAATCGAGGATAGAGACGATTCCTCTGACCCAATTTATTTTTTCAAAAATTTGCTTGAACTAGGATTTGAATCATTAGGAAGAATAAATCTTTGGTACTACTGTTGTACCAAAAATTTAGTACATCTCTCAAATGAAAATATTAATATTACAATTAAAACACTTTTTTTTTTCTGTCAAATTTTTCTGTCTCCTCTCATGTGTATTGCTCTGATTGATGAGATGCACTGAATCTAAGTGTAACAATATTACCAAAAATTTATTCCATTAGGAACTCAATTGTCAGTTACCCTCCGAGTTACAATTGACAATATTAGTAATAGTGACTATTGAGAACCGCCATGGGGTATGTAGTAACTGCCACCTACTGGCTGGCCTATGTGTGTGAATGTCCTAGGCTGTCATATAAACTAGTATATGCTACATCATTCTTAGATATACATGAATATAAAGCACATGTGATGTGAGTGAATGCTTCAAATGTTTCTTTTATGGTTGAAAATTGAATTAGATTGACGGTGCTTAAATGTATATTGACAATAATTACTTTTTGTCAACGCTTTTTTTTTTTTTTTATGGTTGAAATTGAATTAGATTGAGTTGGAAATATTTTCGAAAAGAGCAGTGATCATCTATTTAATTGGCCCAACAAGCAGCTAGCCCGTTGCCCAGTTGGGAGCCGTCGCAAGTGAAAAAGGTTCAAGTTTCAAAAAAAGATTTGTGGTTTTTGGAGAAGGGAAAATCATTTCTACTTCAAAAGCAAAAAAATTCTTTTTGCCCCTGACTTATTTGATTTTTTCGGGTTTTGGGAAAATAATATCAATATTATAAATAAGGTATTATTTCGTTTTTTTTCCTTGAATACAATATTTAAAGTGATCAATTGCCAAATATGTTATTAGTTGTTTATATTTAATAAAAGGGTTTTATTAATCTCATGTTAAGGGAGATAAGTTATCTCATGTCATAGAGATAAACTTGTGAGCTCTATCACCTGAAAAATAAAAAAGAATAGAAAAGAAAGAGGTGGCACAGTTATCGAAGTGTGAGTAGGAGAGAAATTTATCATATCTAACATAAGAGTAATTTTTCCTTAATAAAATTATCTATTTATTATAACATTAGTATTTAAAAAATATTTGACATTTCCCCTTAAAACTATACTTATCAAGTTACCTTAACCCCTCTGTAAGCATACTTTCACGTGTTAAACTAGCTTTTGTTGTTGAAATTTGCCTCTCAAGTAGATTGGAAAATCTTTCATGCTCTCATAGAAGAAGTGAAAGCCATTAATATAAGAAAAAGAAGTTTAGAGAAAAAGAAACAGAAGAAGAGATCAATGATTGTGATGAAATGTTAGTAGATTTATGAAAATCTTTTGTTGTCTATCTAGCATGACTAAATTGGATTTATTAAATTAATTCTAAAATGTCATATGAACGGTGGGATGCTATTTATGTATGGAAAATCAGTTTGTAATGGTGTAAGAATAATACTATTCCATCCTGAAACTGGATTCGGTTCCGTATCTTGACTTTCTAACATGATATGATTCCGTATTTTGACTTTTTTCTTTTAAGTGTGTATAGGTAAAATGCTCTTGTCATGTGACATGACAAAAAGCGAACCCTTTATATATAAAAACTATGTAAAACTTAAAATTATTTTTGTGAAAGATTTGGGTAAGTTGTATTAGGTTATGTGTCTAATTTCCACTTGTATAAAAAAATAAATTATTTTTAGTAAAATTAAAAAATATTTAATAAAATTATAATTCTTCTTAGTGCTGCTTGCTTAGATGTTTTGTATTTAATATAATTTAAATATATTATGATATGAACTAACTAAAATTAAGAAAAATAAATACACATATAATTTTTTGGCCCGGGCTCAAATTGGAGCCCGGCTCCGCCACAGAGTGGCAGAGCCATGTTGTATCTGAGTGTGGCATTGGCCCGGACTAAATTTTAACAAATTATATTTATCATATATAATTATATAATTAATTATAATTTGGCCCAGTCTAAAATTGTAATTTGGCCCGGGCTAAAATTTGCCAATCAAAAAATTAAAATATATTTGGTGAGAGATTTGGTAAGTTGTACTAAATTACGTGTTCCATTTCTATTAATATATAAAAAATTAATATATTCAATAACATTTTTTTTATATTTCATATAATTTAAATATAATATGATATGAACAAACTAAAATTAAGAAAAATAAATACACATATAATTTTTTAGCCTGGGCTCTGGTTGGAGCTGGCTCCGCCACTGTCTGTACTTAAATACCAATAAATAAATTAAGCATTTAAAAAGAAACCATTTCTTTCCCGTGCTTTCTATAACTATGATAAGTTCTCCCAAAACCAAAACAAGCATATTTTGGTATCTTCTAAACCGTATGATTCTCATTTATGGAAAAGTTTATGCAAAGTCTGGCCAGATATGTTAAGTAACATCTCTTGGCAGATTGGTAATGGGAAGAAGGTTGATTTCTGGAAGGATGATTGGGCTGGTCTCAACACTAGCTTAATTTCGTTAGCAATTGTTCCTCTTTCAGCTGAGACTGTTGATCTCAAAGTAAACCATAATTCTTTCTCTTCAGGAGAGGGATGGAATACGCACTTTCTCTTTAACCATTTTAATGAAAGTGTAGTAAACCAGATTATGGCTATTCCTCTTCCTGATGGGGAAGCAGGAGAGGATTGTGTTAGCTGGAGAAATTTGCTTCCAGGTCAGTCTATAGTTAAATCGGCTTATAGAAATCTGACCTGTCCTAACTCCCTCTCTAGTGATAGCTGCTGGGACCGGATATGGAGTTGGAAAGGGAAAGAGAGAGTTAAGCTTCTTTTGTGGAAAATGCTCCATGGTAGGATGCTAACTAAAGACTATATCAGCAAATGGAGTGATTCCTCTAATAGCTGCCCCTCTTGTCCTGATCTAGCGGAGACCCTGCTCCATGCTTTTAGAGACTGTAATAAAGCTAAAAAGGTCTTGCTAATACCTTTGTTGCATCCTCTTCCTCCTGGTTTTTTCACATCAAGCTGTTCCAAAGAGTGGATTATCCTCAATTTGAATATAAAGAATACCCATGCCAAGGACTGGAGGGACTTTTTCTTTACCGTTTGTAATTTCTTATGGTATTGGAGAAATAAAGAGCTTCATGAAGGCTTTGTAAAGAGACCTGAAGACCCTTCTCCTTGTATTGCTGAATCAATTGGAGAGTTAAGGTGCTGTAACAGAAAATGGTTAACAAAAGTTGATCCTATATACCCCCATCAGATCCTCCCCTGCGTGGATTGCTCCAACTCAAGGTTATTTAAAATTAAATGTTGATGGTGCAGTTTCTAATGAGAGAGCTGCATGTGGGGGATTATTGAGAGACTGGGAGGGGAATTGGGTTTCTGGTTTCTCTGTCTTTATTGGTTCCTGCTCCCCTTTGCAAGCTGAACTCTGGGCTATTTTACATGGGTTGGAGTTTGCTTGGAAATCTGGTTGGAAGAAAATTATTCTTGAATCAGATTCTGCTCAAGCCATTGGCCTTCTTACCATGACTGGTAATGACACTCGAAAGCTACCTCTGGTAACTAAGATTCGAGCTGCTCTCAATAAGGATTGGTCTGTCTTGTTGAAGCATATTTCTAGGACCTGTAATCATTGTGCGGACTGGCTAGCGAAGAAAGCAATGGATGATCCTTTTGGTTTATCCACTATTACATCCCCTCACAGTGAGCTTCTTAATCTTCTTACTGCTGATATGCTGGATCCGGGAGTCATCACTCCAGCTGCAAGATGCTGAGTTTGTTTCTTCTGAGTCGATGGTTTTTAGTTTTCTTTCTGTCTTGCTTTTTCCTGTTATTGTTTATTTTCTTTTGTTTCGTTTTGTCTGTTTCGTGGGGCAATGCCCCATGTATTTACCAAAAAAAAAAAAAAAAAAACAAGCATATTTCCTCCACATTGGGTCTCTTTGATTGTGTTCTGTTTTTTTGTTTTTAAAATTATTTTGTAAAATAGTTATGGAAACAGTTATTTTTTATTTTTTTTTATTTTTGAAAATAAAAAGCCAAAATAGAAAACAAAAACAACTCAGACATGTTCTCTAAATTTGATTCTAAAAACAAATAAAATAGTTATAGTTTTTAAAACATTTTTTACAAAACAGGTCTTATCAAACGAGCTTTTTAATTTTTTTGTTTTGAAAACTAAAAAACTGTTTTAAAAACAATAATCAAACAGAGCCTTATATATATATATATATATATAGGCAGGATATTCTTACTCCAGTGTAAGAGTTAGAAGTCTTACACTCAATCTTGACCATTGATTCAATTGTATCCAATGGCTCACATTACGAAAAAATTTGAGACATTAGATATAAGTGGGATTAGTGGACAAGATTAAGAGTGTAAAATAATCCTGACATATATATATATATATATATATATATATATATATATATATATATATATATATATATATATATAAACATTTCTACATCAACTTTAGATAAGCTTATCTACAGCTGCCATTTTTAACTATGTTCTCTCGGGAAAACATAGTTATAACGTTACAGTTGCTCTTTTTTCTCCCCCCTTAGTTACTTTTCAGAACATTTTTGCTGACGCGGAGAGAGAAAAAAGAGCAACTTTAACGTTATAACTATGTTCTCCCGGTAGAACATAGTTAAAAATGACAACTGTAGATAAGCATATCTAAAGTTACTGTATAAATACTTTTTCCATATATATATATATATATATATATATATATGATAGTTTTATAAGAGTTACGTTGTAGGAAAAATGTTTGTGTTATGTTATATAGATTTGTTTTGCGTGCCAGAGTTTTTTTTTTGCAGCGGACCCTACAAAATGTTGTGAGTGTAGAAAACTTTTCCTGATCATATTAAATTATAGATGATAAACCCTATATATATATATATATATATATATATATATATATATATATATATATATATATATCAATCGATTTCAGAATATATGCATACGGGTAATTTATATTTCCAATTTTAGCTGTTAATTTGATATCTAATAGCTATACTTTATTAGATGTCATGATTTTATTAATTTTATTAGTTATTAATTAATTAGCTCATAATTTTGTAGCATCATGATTACCAATTTTTTGGTATACAGTTAGGCTTTTTTTTCCTTAATTTTTGGTTTAGCCTAACTCATATTTTCTTTTTTTTCTTGTTTGGCATGCAGTTAGGCTCTTTTTGGGCCTAAACATATTCCATTTTATTAATAATCACCCCCCTTATAAATATAAGCAGAGGAATCCATTGTGATACAAGAATCTTTAAGCTTAGTTCGTCAAACCCATTAGCCCGTTTATTCCATATATCATGAAATATTGAGAATAGAACACCATCACCAACTCAATCATAATAATGTCTTCCCATCTCTCTCTCATTCTTCCTCGTGTTCTAATCGTTTCTAGACGGACCATTCGTAAGAACAAGTTCGTTGATTTCGTTGGTAATTATTCAAATAAATGCTTAATTCTTATGTCTGGAAAAATGTGCAGTTTTATTTTCATGTCTGTCTGTATCCTGATGTGTTTTTTTAGGCCAAGATATGGATCCGTGCAACACTTATTTTCATCGTGTCCGTATCCTGATGTGTTTTTTTAGGCCAGGACATGAACCCGTATCCTAGTGTTAATACTCAATAGTTTGCTGTAATTTTTCTCATCAGCAGCGACAGCAGAAAGAGGAACCCTAATTTAATATAATTTCTCTTGCAACATTAATACACATAACCAAACTTGTGCTTATATGTGATTTTGTTACAGGGGAATATCACCTTGATCTTATAGTAAGCTATGGTGCAGTACCTGTTATTGTTCCTCGTGTCTCTGGGGTGCATATGTTGTTGAATAGCTTCGAAGTTCGAACCAATCCATGGTGTTCTTCTATGTGAAGGAGAAGACATTGACCCTTCATGGTACGAACAAGATAACAACACATGTCTTTCTCAGGAGGAGTTGGATGAAATCAGAAGGCTTCACGCGAGTGACACATCCATTGATAAAGAGAAAGACTCAATTGAGTTAAGCCTCGCCAAGCTTTGTCTCGAAAGGAACATTCCTTACATGGGAATATGCAGAGGTTCACAAGTTCTGAATGTTGCATGTGGGGGTACCCTTTATCAGGATATAGGGAAAGAGCTTTCAAAAAATTGCCCTGAAAACCAAAGAGTGATGCATATAAACTATGATGATTATGATGGCCATAGGCATGCTGTTAAGGTTGTCAAAAACACCCCTTTGCATCATTGGTTTAAGGATTCATTGGAAGAAGGGAAAATGGAGATTTCAGTTAATAGCTATCACCATCAAGGTGTCAAGAGATTGGCACAATGTTTTGTCCCAATGGCGTTTGCCTCTGATGGCTTGATTGAAGGGTTTTATGACCCTGATGCTTATAATCCAGAAGAGGGCAAGTTTATTATGGGATTGCAATTTCACCCTGAGCGTATGAGAAAGCTGAATTCAGATGAATTTGATTACCCAGGATGCCCTTTTGCTTATAAGGTTTGAAAAATGGTTACGTTTAAGCTATAATTAAGAGAATTTTATGATATTATGATCACTGTTTATGTTAAGATATATAAAACCATTAAAAAAACCTCACCTACGAGCTTAAGTTTTTAAGATGATCCACTTGACCATCAGGTTCAATCTTAATAGCATAAATCCATATGCAACCAATCACATATCAAGCTTTTGGGTTGAATTGGTTCTTTACATGGTATCAGAGCCTCATGTCTCAGGTTCGATCCTCGCCGCCTCCTACTTTCTTTCAAGTGGAATTTCTTTGTTTGCAGGCCTGTGCATTGTCCACCCTTCAAGCCCAATGGGCTCTCGTGTGAGGAAGCGTGTTGAGATATATAAAACCATTTAAAAAAGCCCTCACCCACAGCTTAAACTTTTGGGTTGAATTAGTTCTTTACAGTTTGATTCACTGATTTAGCTAATATATTGCATTTAAATTGTGCAGGAATTTGTAAAAGCAGTAATTGCTTATCAGAAAAGGCTGAATAGTTTAACATATATTCAAAAGCCTCTGAAGCTTATCAAGGAAATGGAGAACTAAAGTGAATAAATTGCCTATGTTCATATAGTTTAAGTGCATTGGATTTATGAGGAGACTTAAGACATCGACAAATATAGACCATGGTATCATGTCTCTGATTTTATTGTTTGGGCTAAATAAAAGCACAGTAGAAGCTGTAAGAATGTATATGAAATTTAAATTCAATTTCTTTTAATATAATCAGAGTTTAACAGTGCCATATTTCTTTTATCATTCAAAAACTCTGACAAATAGAAATTCAAAAAAAGGTTTAACTATTAGATTCGTTGGATTTTATTGAGTTTAATATAAATATTTGGGATATTTTATGTTTCTTTGCAAAATTGATGGGTATTATTAGTTTAACTTCATTTTTTTATTAAATTATTGAATATTAAATATAATATACACTATATAAATTAAAAATATTATTTAATATACTTTAGCGTATCAAAATCTAACATTTTTAAAATTAATGTGTTGTACCGCATTACATGAAGAACGCGTAGTGTGTTGTTCCTTCAATTTTCTAGTCCTTGAAGACATTTTCGTAGTCCTTTCTCAATGGCTTCCCTGCTTTTGCTACTCCCTCTATTCCTTTATAATGCATAATCCTCTTAGTTTGAATGCAATCTCAAAGTAAAAACTTTTTAGAAGTGTTAGTTGTGATTTTAAAGTGAATTAGTATTGTACTTTCTATTGTGGTTGGGCTGAAAATAGCTAAAAACTGCGGTTGAAATGAGCCAAAGAGCAAAGAATAGGCCCAAGTTGGCGAGGTAGTCCATAAATGGTAAAATTGTAATTTTCTTACTCTCTTTTTTTTACCGTAAATATCATTTTTGGTTCTCAACAAATTTCACAATTCTTATTTTAGTCCCTAACAACTAAAAAGGTCCATCGTTGTCCCTAAAAAATTCAAAATGGACCCATTTTAGTCCTTTTAGGGACTGATATGTGTCTTTTTTGAATTTGTGAGGGATTACGACTTCAACTAAATGGGTCCATTTTGAATTTATTAGAGATCACAATAAACATTTTTATTTGTTAGAGATTAAAGCGGGTAACGTTAAATTTGCTGAGAGGGTATTTACTTTTTTTTTTTATCCTATATCACAGGAAATTGCCAGGTGGAATAAGCTGGAGGGTGTTACGGGAAATTTGGACCATGGATGAATATTTTGGGAAAGTACAGCAATACCTAACACTAGGGAAGTGTCAGTTTAAGTAGAGGATTTTGTTGTTTTGGAGCATCGAAATCGAAAATGGGAAATTTGATCAAAATATTATTTTTTGGGAAAAAATTTATTCAAATCACACACGAACACTACTTTTTATTAGATTATCATATAGGCGTAATTCATACGACTGGTATCGAATTATGTTCGTCAATAATTTTATGATATGTGACACATTTTTATAGAAAATAGCTGACGTGTCGTAATTCATTATTAATGGTAGTGAATTTAGTCTGTAACATGGTCACATGTCACAAAATCATTAACCACGAAATTCGCTATCAGTGCTAGGAAATTATGACACGTGATAATTTGATAAAAAAAAAAATACGTGATATTTAGATAAAATTTTTGCCAAAAAATAACACTTTGCTCACTGTTACTCGAAAGTGTCAACATCAGTAATACCTAACACTAGCTAAAAAATCTATCTACTAGGGAAAAAAAAATATGGCAACTTTTCTCGTAACAATAAGGAATCTCACAAAATGACACTAAAAAAAAAATGAACAAGAGGGAAATTAACAGGTGGCAGTTGCTCTAATTTATATATAATCTTAATCAGTCAAGTAAACCATGCAAAAAATTTCTCAACTTTTGATAGCATTTTCTATCTTGAAAATTATGTCACTGGTTTCTCTTTCTTACAATCTCTCTTTCTCACTTTCATGCATTTCCTAAGGTTAATTGTTCTCTCATCACATGTTTTTCTCCTAGTCTTTTTTGAATGGCTTCCCTGCTTTTGCTCTTCTCTCCTATCCTTCTTCACTACATAATCCTCTTGATATTGATTCAAATTCCTCCATATTTAAGCTCCAATGATCATTATTCAAATTGTTCTAACATGTATAATTGTGGGAAGTTAAGGAACATTAGCTTTCCATTCTGGGGAGAAGATCGTCCAAATGAGTGTGGCCATCCTTTGTTACATCTCAATTGCACAAATTATCAAACCTACATAACCATCAATGACATCAAATACAAGGTCTTGGATGCCAACCAAGATAACCAAACTTTGAGAATTGCTAGAGTTGACTACTTACAAAACCTATGCCCCTTAGAATTTCTCAACACCACACTTGATCCTGAGTTGTTTGTTTATGGACAAAACTATAAAAATATTACCTTCTTCTATGGTTGTCATGAATCAATTCCTTTCCTTAATTTCAGCCCTACACGTTTTCCTTGTACCATGAATATTGGGAGTATCAATGTATATGTCTATACTCAGTTTGAGGCTTTTGGTCCTAGCATGCTTTGCAATACAAGTGTGGTTGTTCCAGTTCAAGTTACATTATCATTGCTTGATATTGGGAATGTAACCAAAATACAAGGGGCACTCACTGATGGATTTGAAGTGAGATGGATAGCTGGTGTTTTAGAATGTGAAGAGTGTAAGAAATCAAGTGGAGTATGTGGTTATGATTTGAATTCAAATCAAGCAACATGTTACTGCAAATCTTCAGACTCAGGGTCCATAACTTGTCCTTCTCCAGTTCAAGGTATGTTTAGCTTTTACAACAGTATTTTCCTTTTCTTTCCGGGGGAAAATTGAAGGCCGGTTTGGCTCAGCGGTAAGTTTGTTTGCCGTGGGTTTGAACTAGTCTCTCTGCAAAAAGTAGGGGAAAGACTGCCTAGAGTATTCCCTTCCCCAGACACTTACGAAGTGGGTATTTGAACTGGGTCAGCCCTTTTTTGGGAAAAATTAGATTTGAAAACCAAAAAACAAGTTGTGTGATGTAATCAGTAATGTAAATGTTATGTTAAGTTTATTGACAGTGATTATGTTGTACCTTACTAATAAAAAACTGTTTAGTCTCTCAGGGTCACTCTAATTCATCCCTCAATTTTTATTTTCTTTGTTCTGACTAAACCACTTCTTTGGTTGATTGAGTCTAATTGGAATCCCAACCTAACCTTGGACATGGAGAGCCAAATACTTAGTCCATTTTATTATATATTAGAAAGTCATTGTCTCAACTTGAAGCTAAATTTTTTTATCCATCTCTGCTGATATGTCCCAACCACTTCAATTATCTACCTGTCATGTTTTCCATTGAACACGTTATTTTTTACATTTTTTTCGGGATAGGTTATATTTAAAAACTCAATTTTAGAAATTACACTATCTATTACGGGTAGTACATATTACTATATGCTTAAGTAATATATACTACCTATAGTACATAGAGTAATTGTAAGAATTTGTAAACTTTGAGTTTGTAAATATAACCATTCTCTTTTTTCTCATTACCTAAAAAGAGTCTATCACAACCCTCAAGAGTAGCTCAGTTGGCAACTGAGCTCTTAAGGGTTTGCTTGAGTCAAGAGTTCAAATCCTCTCCTCGAATGGGGATTAGTCTCATCATTCCTTTGATAGCGAAACTCAATGCACCTGATGTTCCAATGAGGGGCTAGCCTTCAGGACCGTATCCCAAGGACAAGGTGACCGGAGGAGGTGAATGGGGATACGTTATAAAAAAAAAGAGTCTACCACTATTTTTGTGTTTTCTATGAATTTTTTTTCTTTCAATATTGCAACTTTCGTGTAACTCAGTCAATTGGCAATATTTTTTGTTTGGAGGAAAAAAGTAAATATTTTAGTCATAAGATTGAGATGCTTGCATCAGACCATTCCATCATTTTGTATGTTTGCGTTATTTCTATTTATCTTTCCTTGTAGGTCCCCTTTTCTTGTCTTTTTTTCTTAAGTCAAGTGCGACCCTTTCAGCATGCATATTCTCTGAATAAAAATATAGCATTAGTATTAACATAACTATCAATGATTTGGTCACCCACGCAATCTTGCTATGCCAGCGAGATTTTCTTGTCATACTTGCTCACAATCCCTCCTTAATTTATCATATTCTTAGCTTCAGTTACAATCTGAAGTCTGAACAATTCTAAATATTTTGGGTACTTTTGTTCGATCCCAAAAAATCATAATTGCTATGGGATTTATTAGTTAGTGGTATCTATGAGGAGATAGTCACGTATGGTGAGAGATCACTGTGCACAAACAACATGTAGAAGTAGTGGTGTGTGTACATGCACATTAGGCCTATTATGTGAGTCTAGAACAACTTTGAAATTAGAAAAATTAGAAATTATGTTGAAATATATAAAATCATTAATGTAGTCTCACCCAACAGGTTAAGCTTTTGGGTTAAATTGGTTGATCACATGGTATCAGAGCCTCGTATCCCGGGTTCGATCCTCTCGTGTGAGGGGGCGTGTTGAGATATATAAAACCATTAATGTAGCTTCACCCAACAGCTTAAGCTTTTGGGTTGAATTGGTTGATTACAAATCAGAATTTTAATGTGAAACATGAGCCACACGATGCAATCAATATATAAACAAACAAATGAGCCACATGCCATCAACTGATGCAATATATATAAATTTAGAAATTATGATAATTAAACATAGTAAAAGGATCCTTTCTTTCCTTCACGTGATATCCTCTTTCAAATTTCTTCAATAAGCAAGCAAGCTGTGGACTAAATTATATGTTATCTTAGTTCTTTTTTAGCACAGATTTTCATCAGTTATGAACCCTTTTTTTTTGTTCTTTGAATACCAATAATGTTTTCTGTCCTCCCTGAAAAAATGTCAAACATTTGACAAGTTGGCAACTGATGAAGAATTATTAATTAAATTGTCCAATTTTACATGTATATTTTAAGGAGGATTAGTAGTTATCACTATCCCTTGTAACTTGCAATTATGTTAAATTTACAAATTGAACCATTCAGTTAAAAAATGAAGTGTTCTTATTTGCTTACTACCCTTTTCGGTTTTTGTGGTTTGTTGTTTTGGCATCTTTGTTTATTTTCTTAATGTTGCAGGTAAAAAGTCCAAGGTAGTAGCTGTTGGAATAGGTAACTTCCATTTTTGTTATAATTGAGTTTTAATAAAGATCATTGAGTTTGTAAATGAAGTTCACTAATTTCAAACTTTAGCCTCAGGCATTGTTGTGGGTGTTGCAGCCCTTGCTGGCATTCTTCTTGGATGTTGGGTGTACTTGCAACGAAAAAAAAGAATTGTTGAACAATCTCAAAGCAAGGATCTATTCATTCTTCCTTCAAGCAATGGCACTGTAAACTCAACAACTAATGTGTCTTCAAGTATTTATTCTTATCCCTCCTCCAAATCTGACTCTCTGCAGAGGAGTTTATACTTTGGTGTCCATGTGTTTAGCTATGCTGAACTAGAACAAGGTACCAAAATTTTTGACCCTTCAAGGGAACTTGGTGATGGAGGATTTGGCACTGTTTACTATGGTAAGCAATATAATTTCCACTGTACTGGTATTAGAATAATATAAACCATTAAAAAGGCCTTCACTAACACCTTAAGATTTTGGATTGGAGTGGTTCTTTATCCTATTTTTATCTCTTGTTTGGTGGGTCATAGGATATGATTACCTTATCCTATTATCTCCCATTTTATCCTATCCAATACAATTTCTTATCCTATGTGGGGAGATGACCTTAGGGCTACACCACCCCAAAAGCTAGCTCAAAATTTGATACTCAATATATCCCTACGCTATCCAATATATTTGTATTTATTGCATTATATTTTGTTTTTTCTCTCTTTTCTCCTTACATAATCTTATTAGATTGCTAATCAGGTGCTCATCAAACACAGGATATGATTAGGCTTATAAGAAAAAGTGGGAGATATCCTACACGCTCCCTCATATCATATCCTACCCTTATCCTATCTTGTCCACCAAACGAGCCCTTAGATTTTAGATTGAAGTGGTTTTTTATCATGGTATCAGTCTATCGAACCCAGTGACCAAGGCTCTGATCCCTGTAAAGAACCAATTAAATCCAAATCACCCCCACTTTCAGGCTACGTTAATGGTTTTATATATCACAACGCAGACAAAAATATTGGGCTACAAGGCAGCACAAGGCCTTTTTTAATGATTCATATTATTCTCTAACATGTACCTTAGTCAGTTCCTAATACAATACAAGTCATTATTCAAATTCCATTAACTATCTTGTAAAAAATTCTGTCAGGAAATCTCAAAGATGGACGTGAGGTTGCAGTGAAACGCCTTTATGAAAGAACTTGAAACGTGTTAGTCAACAATTCATGAATGAAGTTGAGATTCTAGCTCGGTTAAGGCATAAGAACTTAGTTGCACTCTATGGATGCACCTCTAGACATAGCCAAGAACTTCTCCTTGTTTATGAATACATACCAAATGGAACAGTTGCTGATCATCTTCATGGAAAAAGAGCAAAGTCAATGTTACTTCCTTGGCAAGTAAGATTGAACATTGCAATAGAAACAGCTGAAGCATTGTCCTACCTTCATGCATCAGATATCATACACCGTGATGTTAAGACCAACAATATTCTCCTGGATGATAAATTTAGTGTAAAAGTTGCTGATTTTGGTCTCTCAAGGTTGTTTCCAAATGATGTCACTCATGTGTCAACTGCTCCACAAGGAACACCTGGTTATGTGGATCCTGAGTATTATCAGAGTTACCAACTCACTGATAAAAGTGATGTTTATAGCTTTGGTGTGGTTTTAGTTGAACTTGTTTCATCATTACAAGCTGTGGACATCACTAGGCATCGACATGATGTGAATTTAGCTAACATGGCTATTAATAAAATTGTAAACCATGCATTGCAATAGTTGGTTGATCCATATCTTGGATTTGAAAGAGACTATGCTATAAGACAGATGATAACAGCAGTGGCAGAGTTAGCATTTAGGTGTCTTCAGGAGATGGATATGAGACCCTCCATGGAAGAGGTGTTGGAGGTTTTGAGAGGAATCCAATATGAAGGATATGATGATGCTCATAAAATAAAACAAGTTGTGGATATTATTAGAGCAGATGAAATGACACTTTTGCAGAAAACTCGTTATCCCTTTGCAGTAGATTCAGTTTCTGATAAATGGGGTTCTTTATAGCTCCTAAAATTTTCTTTTTTTCTTGGTTAAAGGTTACATTAGATATAGTATAGTTATTCTCTAGTCATAGCAACTGGTGCTGGAAGATGAGTTGTAACTTGCATGAGACTCGGTCAATGGTTTTATCAAAATAGATTATATAAGAGAAATAATATTGTTTATTCTCATGGTTTTGGTAATATAATGTTGTATTTAAAAATAGGGTTTTATAAGAGTTATATTGTAGAAAAAAAGTGATTGTGGTCATGTTAAATGATAGATGATAAACCCTTAAAATTATAAACTGACTTTTACAAAATTCACCCATGCAAAAGTCACACATGTCTTTTCGTATTAAGTTAATAAACAATTTACCAAAAAACTTAAAACAGATAAATATTTTAGAAAAGCCACAAAATTCATCTCAAACACAACACAAAGGAAAAATATTGTCTACATAATCTCATTCACGGAATAAAATAAACCTTCTTTCCTCTTTCTTTTTCCTTAATGTCTCACACACTCTTTCTCTCTCCTCTCCTTTCTCCATAATTCCTTTTATTGTAAAACCAATAATTCTAACAAAAATGTTGAATTGATTTATCTATAATATAATCAGGTTTTTTTCGTTTTGCTGATTCAATTGCTATAATTCTACAATACAATGAGTTGCATCATCATATGTTATTTAATACAATTCTAGGATACATTGAATTGTCTATGTGTTTTCAATAAATAGAAGGAGGAGGACAAAGAAAGGATGAGAGACAAGAAGGAGAACGAAAAAGAGTTTATATGAAAAGAGAAAAAGAGTTTATTTTATACGACAAATCTCTCAATGTTGGATGTGAGATTATAATCCAATGATATCAAATCAGAAATAGGCAGAATAACTTATTCCTTCCTATAAAACCACAGGTAGAATAAAGAATTTTGGGTTTCAATACATATTTCTATCCCTCATGTAAAACCATAAGTAGAATAAAGTATTTTGGTTTTCAATACATATTTCGGCTATGCTCTCCTTGACTAAAAGTTCAAAATCATTTAATCATCCATACACTCCTTCAATTTGATTCATTTAATCAAACGTTCAGTTTGGATATTTTTTTAAATTTGATCCATTCCAATCCAATTTTATTTGGATTAGTTTTCAATTTTCTGAAAAGCTTAAAATTTCAGTCATACAATTTTATAGTTAGTCATCCAAATCACTAACTATATCAGAAATCACTATAAAACTCATGAAGAGTTAAATAAAATAGATTAATAATCAATAAAAAGAACTATAAACAAGATAACTATCAAAGATTCATTGAAAATAGATTCAATCCAATTAAAATAAAACCAATCCAATCCAATTAAAATATGTTCTTCAAAATTACAAATCACCGGAGGATCGGCTCATAAACACCCCTAAATTTCAAAGGAAAATAGACAAGTTACACACCAATAGTGTTATTATTCTCTTGGCCTCCAACAATTGCTTTATTCCATTGAAAGCATTCACGAGACTCCTTCTTAACCAAACATGGTCCTGTCTTCACTATGTCCCAAGAACATGTATTCTGACAAATATCTCCTCGCTTTTGATCATAAATATTAAAGTAGTGTTGTCCTCCTATCCAATTAAAGCTACAAAAGTACAACGTTACATCATAAAATGCATTAGGAACAAATCTGAAATTGAATGATTCCCCATAACGCAGTACTTGAAATCCAAGATCATGACCCTTCTCTTTGCAATGAACACCTAGCTGCATTTCATCACTTAACTTGTTTGTTATCACAATTCGTATTTTGTTGAAGAAAATTCCACTTTCTCCACCCTTGAACTGAAAAGCAACAAGTATGGTTAGCAACATAGAGATTGATAGCACAATTTTGGAGACTGAAGCCATAGTTATTATGCAACAAGTTGATACAATATGTTCAAAGCATACGAGTGTCTTGTTATATATAGCCACAATTTGTAACGGAAGGTAAAAAAATCTCTTCTTTTCTTCAGTTTCACGTATTAATTATGGTAAATAGTAACTCAATTGAATATATTAATATAAATTAAGAATCATACGTAAGTTGAAGAACATCGGTGTACGTTATTAACATTTTTAACATGAATTTCCCGTTTAAAACTAATCTTATCTTCTAATGAATTTTAAGAATACGAATCCACCGACCATAATGAATACATTTATTTACCTTCAAATTAATATCGAATGAATACAATGAGCCTCTTTGAAATTTTTTTGATTTTCAGAACAAAACAAAATCTTTTTGATTAAGTCTGTTTTATACATAAAAAAAAAAAATTGTAACTATATTTTGTTTTTATAATCAAATTTAAAGAACAGAATCGTTGGTAAACAGATTTTTAATTAAAAAAAAACAGAGAAATAAAACCCTTATTTCATTACATATTCTATAAAACAGTTTTAAGAAGAAGAAAAAAATTAGAACAGGATCAAATAGACCAAATATGTTTGAATTATGTTTCCAATAATAATTTTTTAATTTTAAGAATATAAAAACAAACAAATCTATTTGATAACATCTGTTTTGTAAAAATAATTTTAAAAACTATATCTACTTTTTAGGGTTAGGCTTATTTCAATTGTGTTTTGATTTTTAACTTTCCAAAAAAATAAAAATAAAAAAAATATTTATTTCATTAATTATTCTCCAACAGTCATAATATCTCCAACAACTATAATAATAACGTCTCCAACAGCCATAATGTCTCCAACAGCCATAACGTCTCCAATAGTCATAACGGTTATATAACGGATATGAATAACCAATAAATTATTTAAAACAAATTTAAACTTATCATTCATATTCATCGTGGTTAAATAAATTTATCATTTAACTCCTATGATTTCAAACTTTCACATACTTAATATTATTTTTATTTTTTTTTGTAAATACTTAATACTTAATATTACTTAGGTCCCTTATAAATATAAAATTCTTTATTTTGCTTATTTTTATTTAATATAATTGTGATATTATCAAATAAATTTTTAATAAAGCTAATTATTGAAGATTAAATTAAAAAATATTAGAAATTATTTTTTTGCAAATTATTTTTAAAATGTATTTAAAATTAAAGACTAAAAAGTCCAAAATGACACATGCACGCACGCACGGATATTTCTAAGCCAATCTTAAATGCATCAACATAAGAATGATGTTTCATTAGATGAAAATTGTTTATTCGAGGTCCTATAAATTTGATTAAATTTTAAATTTTTTATCACAATTCGTATTTTGTTGAAGAAAATTCCACTTTCACCACCCTTGAACTGCAAAGCAACAAGTATGGTTAGCAACATAGAGATTGATAGCACAACTTTGGAGACTGAAGCCATAGTTATTATGCAACAAGTTGATACAATATGTTCAAAGCACACGAGTTTCTTGTTATATATAGCCACAATTTGTAACGGAGGGTACTGTTTATTCAGTTTCACCTATTATTAATTATGGTAAATAGTAACTCTATTGAATATAACATAAATTAAGAATCATACGTAAGTTGAACAACATCGGTGTACGTTATAACATTTTTAACATGAATTTCGCATTTAAAACTAATCTTATCTTTTAAAGAATTTTAAGAATAAGAATCCACCGACCATAATGAATACATTTATTTACCTTCAAATTAATATCGAATGAATACAATGAGTCTCTTTGAAAAAAATTTGATTTTCAGAACCAAAAAAAAATCTTTTTGATTAAGTCTGTTTTATATATAAAAAAATTTAAAAATTGTAACTATTTTGTGTTTTTATAATCAAATTTAAAGAACAGAATTGTTGGTAAACAGATTTTTAATTAAAAAAAAAACAGTGAAATAAAACCCTTATTTCATTACATATTCTATAAAACAGTTTTAAGAAGAACAAAAAAATTAGAACACGATCAAATAGACCCAATATGTTTGAATTATGTTTCCAATAATAATTTTTTAATTTTAAGAATATAAAAACAAACAAATCTATTTGATAACATCTGTTTTGTAAAAATAATTTTAAAAATTATATCTACATTTGAGGGTTAAGCTTATTTGAATTGTGTTTTGATTTTTAACTTTCAAAAAAAAAATAAAAATAAAAATAAAAAATATTTATTTCATTAATTATTCTCCAACTGTGATAATATCTCCAACAACTATAACGTCTCCAATAGTCCTAACAGTTATATAAGGATATGAAAACCAATAACTTATCATTTATATAAGGGATATGAAAACCAATAAATTATTTATAACAATTTTAAACTTATCATTCATATTCATCGTGGTTAAATAAATTTATCATTTAACCCATATGATTTCAAACTTTCACATACTTAATATTATTTTTATTTTTTTTGTAAATACTTAATACTTAATATTACTTAGATCCCTTATAAATATTAAATTCTTTATTTTGCTTATTTTTATTTAATATAATTGTGATGTTATCAAATAAATTTTTAATAAAGCTAATTATTGAAGATTAAATTAAAAAATGTTTGAAATTAATTTTTTTTGAAATTATTTTTAAAATGTATTTAAAATTAAAGACTAAATAAATTATTAATTTTTTGATAATGTTTTAATGATATTAGATAAAATAAAATAATATTTAGCTTAAATTTAATTTCATGATAAAAATAAATATGTTTTTTAGATTATATTTTATTTATTTGGATTAAATACATTAGGTGATAGGCGATTCTCTTAAATAATATTTTTAGATTTTTAACATAATTTTTAAATAAATTTTTTACGTTATCAAAATTTACAAACAACTAATTTATATTTTTAATTTCATTTAAAATAATTTTAATTGATACTGTTATATTAATATAGAATAAAAAATAAAAATAGAAATTGTACATGTATACAATAAAAAGGATCTAACTTATATTATTATTAATTAAAAATATATTTAAATTTAAAGTAATTATTCATATAAATTAATATATATTTTATTTTAAAAAAAATCCTATGCTAACTTTAATAATTTTTTAAGATGATGTTTTTTTACATCTTAAATAGTATTTTTTATTTTTAATATAATATTAAAATAATAATTGATATTTTTTTATACATATTTTATCTTTTGAGATAATATTCAAAATAAGATAAACATATAATTTGCATTTTAATCTTTAATTCTTCATCTTATTATAATTTTAACTTATAATACGATAATAATATAAGATAAAATTTAAGAAAAATAAAAAATTTCTTAAATTTTATAATTCTGTAATACATTAAATGGGTATAGGGATGATCACCCAAAAAAAAAATGGATATAGGGATACTTTGAAATCATAGGAGTCAAAATGTTATAATTTTGTAATCATAATGGATGAAAGTGACAAACTTAAAATCAGACGTTATCAACTATATAATCACAAGAGTAAAAATAAAATTATCCTTTAATAATATCAAGTGAATTACTCTTATTTTTTTAAAATTGTAATTAGTTCAAAATTTATTATATCAATAAATAAAAAGTTATTTAATTTCTGAGTTCTAACTCAAAGATTTTACTTAAATAACAACATTATACACTAGGAGTTATTAATCTTATATCATATGATATAGGTATCTCATGTGGGATTCATATGACTCAAAGTTGTGGGATTCATAATTAAAAAAAAAAAATTAAAAAAAGAAAAAGAAAATATGGACACAAAATTCTATGTGTGCAACACAAGACAAGTACGACATAAGACAACTATTTCTCTTATACAATATTACCTACAATTTAAATTAACATTTTCTCTTATTATATGAATAGAACTGGTTATATTTAAAAAAATTACAAATTAAAATAATAATTTAACAATAAGACGAGTCAACTTTTAAACAAATATATAATCTAAATTAAGTTACTCTGAAGTGAAAAAATCAAATTTAACATATGGGTTCGGTTTTCCATTTTGAATAAATTTAAAGATATCCTTCAAGCCGTAACCGAAGATTAATTCCGAGCACCGTCGGACCCTTTCGCTTTTTCAGTAGATAATTTAATATATGGACCCTTTCGCTTTTTCAGTAGATAATTTAATATATGGATTCGCTTTTTCTACAGTCAATGTAGATAATTTATCTTCAGCGAGCCCAAAACGACGTCATTTTGAGGCGGAAATCAAAGTATTAAGTATATATATATATATATATATATATATATATATATATATTTGCCTTGAGAAAAAAACATATCATAAATTTCAAAATGGAGTTTTGGAAATTCTTATTAATAAAATATAGCACTATATATAATAAATATTCCACCATGTAGATTCAGAAAAATATTTCTGTAATTACTGCAGATAAGTTATCTGTATTTATACTCAAAACGATGTTATTTGGTGTTGAAATATTAAAAAATTATAATAAAAAAGATTATTATAACCCTGAAATAAATTAAAATTACAAAAACATCTTTAGGATTAATGCAGATAACTTATCTACATTAACTACAGAAAAAACGAACCCACTATGTGGAAATAATGACGAAGGTACTCATGACTTTAACCTTAATATCTAGAATTAAGTATCAGGCGCAGGGATATCATATATATATATATATATATATATATATATATTTATATATGGGAAAATATTTTCTCTTATTATATGAGAATTCAATTCTCTTGTTGTGACCTTCGATTTCGATTTGCGTGCAAAGCTTTTTTTCTTTTTTTAATAAATAAGGGACCCACCACTAGTTGAATCACAACATAAGAATTGAATTCTCATGCAACATGAGAAAATCAAATCCATATATATATATATATACACTGTCCATCTCAATCTCCTCAGTTGTGTTTTAAAGATCTAAATTCCTTTTGTAATTGAGTTTAAAAAAAACTTTTATTCCAATTATAAAAAAAAAGGTGATAAAACAAGGTATCATAAAATAATAAAAAAGGAAGGGTTGAAGAAAACTCCCAAATAATGGTATGGAGATATGCATGGGTTCATTTAGGACGGTGGTACACAGGGAAGGTTGAAAGCAGAGAGGTAGTGGGGCAGTGTGCATGAACCAGTGCTGAAAAAATTGCAGAAACAGCTGTGATTACTAGATTCCGGGAAAAGGCAAATTATGTTAAAAGTAGCTAATAACACTAAAACTAACACTGCATGCATGCATTCCTAGACAGAAATGAGTAATGGTTTGAGAAAGGCATTATTTGGGATGGAGTTACTCAGGGGAGGTTTTAACTTTGAAGGGGCAATGCTGTTTTTAGTGATTCAGACACAGTTGACAATATATTCACAGTTGACAATATGTCAATATATATATATATATATGAATCCGGAAAGACTAATATCCGATTGAGAATAGAGACGATTCCTCTGACCCAATTTTTTTCTTCAAAAATTTGCTTGAACTAGGGCTTGAATCATTAGGAAGAATAAATGTTTGGTACTACTTCTGTACTGAATATTCAGTACATCCCTCTGATGAAAATATTAAAATTACTTGTCAATTAAAACTCCTATTTTTTTTTCTGTCAAATTTTTCTGTCTCCTCTGATGTATATTGCTCTGATTGATGAGATTCACTGAATCTAAATGTTGGGCTTTCTCCTTCAATGCTAAGCCCAAACCCATTTGAGGGATTTTCCTAAAATACCTCTAACCCTAATTCCACCTCTCATAAATACCCATTGTTAGGGTGGAGGCTAAAAATATGAGAAGATTGAGTTGAGAAAATTTGAGAGAAAATATTTGATTGTTTGAGAGCTTTGCATTTGAGAGATCTCTAGGGAGAGTTTGAGAAAAACATCTCTAGGGTAGTTTGATTATCACCATTGTTGGAGAGATTGAGTTAACCACCACAATGGTGTATTTGATTATTGTAACCATTATTCTCATAGTGGATTTTTGATCTGGACTAGGTCCCGTGGTTTTTACTTCTTCATTGGAGAAGGTTTTCCACGTTAAATCTGGTTGTGTTCTTCTTCTCTCTCCTATCTATTTTTGATTTTTCCGCTGCTCAGTCCGACCTGGTGATATATAGGCCGTGGTACTACCGAGATCCGAGTTCCGAATCTGATTGATTGACTTCCACACAAAAGGCTTTCTAGCCGAGTTTGAGGGAACCGAATTCCCAACACTAAATACAATATTACCAAAAATTTATTCCATTACAAAGTCAATGATCACTTTGAGCTACCCTTCGAGTTACACTTGACAATATTAGTAATAGTGACTATTGAGAACCGCCATGGGGTATGTAGTAACTGCCACCTACTGGCTGGCCTATGTGTGTTAATGTCCTAGTCTGTCATATAAACTAGTATATGCTACATCATTCTTAGATATGCATGAATATAAAGCACATGTGATGTGAGTGAATGCTTCAAATGTTTCTTTTATTGTTGAAATTGAATTAGATTGACGGTGATTAAATGTATGGATTTATCTTTTATCATTATTTAACATGATGATACAAAATTTCCTTTTGCACACAATATTTTGTAGGGCTCGCAGCAAATTTTTTTTTCTAACACACAAAACGAATCTCTATAATATAACACAATCACTTTTCCTACGACATAACTCTTATAAAACCCTAAATGTATATTGACAATATTTACTTTCTGTCCACGCTTATTTTTATGGTTGAAATTGAATTAGATTGAGTTGGAAATAATTTCGAAAAGAGCAGTGATAATCTATTTAATTGGCCCAACAAGCAGCTAGCCCGTTACCCAGTTGGGAACCGTCGCAAGTGAAAAAGGTTCAAGTTTCAAAAAAAAATTGTGGTTTTTGGAGAAGGGAAAATCATTTCTGCTTCAAAAGCAAAAAAAATTCTTTCTGCCCCTGACTTATTTGATTTTTTCGGGTTTTGGGATAATAATATCAATATAAATAAGTTATTATTTCGTTTTTTTTTTCTTGAATACAATATTTAAAGTGATCATTTGCCCAATATTTTATTAGTTGGTTATATTTAATAAAATTATCTATTTATTATAACGTTAGTATTTAAAGATTATTTGACATTTCCCCTTAATACTATACTTATCAAGTTACCTTAACCCCTCTGTAAGCATACTTTTCACCTATGAAGCACCGACACTTCAAAAACACTAACGTGTCGTGTCCGACACTTTCCGACACTCTCGGACACTCCGACACTTCCCGACACTCCAACACACGTTATAGAAATTCAAAAAAAAAAAGGTTTAAAAG